>JAGHQL010000037.1:0-38129 GCA_020080175.1 Glutinoglossum americanum | reverse complement strand
TTCTCTCTTTTTTTTTTCCTTTCCCCCGGGAAAAAAAAAAAAAAAAAAAAAAAAAAAAAAAATTTAAATTAAAAAAACCAAATCCTGACATATCCCCCCCGCCTTCCCTCTCGGATAGTGCGCAGATATCACCTTCCGCGCCAACGCCCCCGCCGCCCCCGCCTGCCAGAACGGCACCGGCGTCAGGACCGCGAAAAACCCCACCCCTTACCAGAACGCGAACCAGACGAATTCCGGTCAGAACTCTACCGCCTCGTCCGCTCCCTCCGCTTCCTCCGCCCCCTCCGCGTCGGCGACTGCGAGGAGCATGGCGGGTCAGACGTCGGTGGTGGGGGAATGGGTCGTGTTGCTCCTTGCGGCGATTGGAGGCGCTATCCTGTTGCATTAGGCGAGCCTGGCTGGCGGATGTCGTTGTCGTTGTCGTTGTCGTTGCCGTTGTCGTTGCCGTTGTCGTTGCTGCTGTTGCTGTCTATCGCTCAAAGAGCCCTGGGTGGGAAAAAGGGGGGGGGCGGCATTTCTAGAGCGGCATCTCGTGTCTTCATCCTAGCAGCTTTGCTTGTCAGTTTATCAGATGAGCGATTTTTTTTTTATTTTCCCTCGAAACGTGCTGGCTGAAGAGCCTCTGTCCATATTGAAAGGAAGCGCAGTATATGAGCTTTTCCCCAACGATTGAGAGAAGAATGCCACGACTCCGTATTTTACATGACCGAAAAGAGCTTCTACCCGTCCGATCTAAAAGGGAACGGGAAAACACCGAGGCTATGCTATGTTCGCTGAGGACCAAAATATATGACGGGGGGACAGTTGTATGCACACACACACACACACACACACACACACACACACATACCCCTAATCTGCAAGGAGCGGAGCGTTCATTGGACCCACACACCCACCCCATTATTTTCCTAACATGTAGCTAATCAGCGCGTTACTATTTCTTCTTCTTCACCACCGGCACCCCGCCTTCTCCCCCCTCTTTCATCTCTTTCAATCTCCGCAACCTCTGGGTTCTTTCAATCGCCGAACCGGCTCCAATCAACGGATTCCGCCAGCTGCGGCGCCTATCGGTGTCGCCGTGCTCGAACATAGAGACCCTCTGGATCCGCCTCAGCTTGTGGAGTCCATATGCGCAGATGACAAACGCAAAGCCGAAGCTCCAGAATGAAACGCCGAGAAAGCCAAAGTCAGATTCCTCAATGAAATTTTTGAGATTCATGCCGTATAATGCGGCGATGAAAGCACCGGACCCTATCCCCAAGGTGCCGATTGAGAATTTGAGGTCAAGGAGCATGAGCGAATTGCGATTGGCATCAAGGATGGCCTTGACTCTGCAATTAACGTCAGGGGTGTGATCGGAGTGGGTTGAAAGGGGGGAGCTGCTCACATTTCTTCCGTGTTCCTGATGTTGCTGACAAGATTTCCGCTATTCTGCACAATCTCGTCGCACACCTTATGATAGCTCTCTAGGAGCATCTCCACCTCAGTGTGGTCCTCCTCACCCCTTTCCTCCCCTTTCGCCTTTGCTGTCAAGTACATCGCCGCGAGGTCATCGTCCGCCTCTAGCAATTCGTCGATTGCATCTCTGACAAGCTTAGCCTTCTGCTCGAAAGTTCCCAACTTCTTGGAATACACCAGAAGATGACGTAATTTATCCCTATCGATATCCTCCTCTAGCTCCCTCAAGACTCTTACGACTGGATCTCTTACACCTTGATATTCGCCCTCGAGTGCCGTCGTCACACTGATAAGAACTGCTTCTAGCGCGCGTAGCTCATATGGCAGACCGCCCGCCTGTCGGGATGTCTCTCTCTGTCGTAATTTGCCTTCGAGGTCATACATAAAAACAGACTGGGTGTATGAGTCGGTTGATCCATAAGCATCGAAGACGAGAACGCGGTCGTGCTTGATGAGGGCTCGAAGATGAAGGAGATTGATAAGGATGGCAGATGGGCGGACAAGGATGTGGGGAAGGTGAGACGAGTCAATTTTACGGAGGTCGCGAGGGAGAAGACCGAACTGCGAGTATGCGGTATTAGCGTTGCAACTCTTTCCCGCCTGTGATGGTGGGGAAGGGTGAACGGAACATGAAATCAAAATCTCACCTTGGCTATAAGCTCGCTTTTTTTAAACTCTCCATTTACCAGAGTCACATTCCCGTTTTCATCGAACTCAGTGCAGCGTAGCTTTGGCTCGTCGGCTCCCTTGGCCGATAAACCCCTACCGAGGGTGAAAATAGAACTATCAGCCCCTTCGTCGAGAAATCCCCCTAGAGGCGGCAGGTCGTCGGGCTTAAGTACAGTCTTGGGTTTCCGCCTCTTCATGTCAAACAGCTTACGCAAAAATGGTCTGCCATCGGTGGAAGCACGACGAACAGGTGTTCTGATTGGGACAGAATATGGCGTGAAAACCGCGGGGAAAGCCCGTGGTGCAGAGTAGGTAGGCGTGAGAGCATCGCGAGAGGTTCGGGGCCGGAGGAAGTCAAAGTTCAGTAGAGATGCCTCGACAACGGCCTGCCTAGGAGATCCTGCATCAAGCCACCCCGCTGTATGCGAAGAGACCGGTGGGCTACCTCCGCGGGAGCGGACCTTAACGGATCGCGGCGCTCGGTCGTTCAAGCAAAAGGCAGATCCTGCATTTCCAGTGAGGGGGCACAATTCCTCGGACTGAAAGCGGAGAAATTTCAGGAGAGCAGATGAGGGAGCAGTCAGGTTCAAACCAGAAACTGGACGCATATCAATGTGCTCACCCGATCTGAGTGGTCGAAGAGCGTTGACACTATCTCCATGAGGCTTTGGGATGATGAAATTCTTTGAGCCACTTAAACAGCCTCTTAACCAGCCACTCTACTAGCCACCGTCACGTTACTTGATCAGGAATTGAGGCTTAAAAATGTTTCACCAGGATTTATCGCGTCTGCCGGAACGCCATCCATGGGGGATGCTTATTCATCAATTGATGGCTCCTATCCTCCTATGGTATCCTGCGACGAACGTATTGTACGTATTGTACTTGCCCTTTGTGCTACCTACTTCGTGGCGGTGTTTGATCCGTTTTATATGTCCTGACTTAAGCTTAAACTAGCGGACGAGCTGCACCACTTTCGCCGCGGTGACCGTGGTGGCCGTAGTGCTTGTACATACATACATGCATATGCTCCGGTGTAGCAGGACGTGGGTTTTGAACTCTCAACTCGGAGAGCTTTTATTCTGCCTTGCTGGTCCCCAACTTCGCTGCAGCGTATTTGTTTACGCACCCCATAGATATTGGAAATGAGTCTCAACCAAGAGACGACAACGCATGAGTCTGAGCTGGTATCAGACCCCGCACCTCTCCCTCAAACAGAGACGTTACTAGCGCCCCTCAGAAACGCTCTTACTCACGGCGCCCTTCTTTCGCCCTCGGAGGTCATCATTTCATTTGCTCCATATCTCAATGTCCTTGGGAAAACATTTATTCCGAAAACTGATCTTCCGGACCTTACTGGGAGAGTCATCCTGGTTACAGGAGGTAGGTTCTTCCGCCTGCTTTGGGTGTTTGGGACGTGGCATTACATCTCGACAATTTTCTGGTTTCCCCTCGAATTAATCACTAACAGCCGCTAGGCAATACCGGAATAGGCAAGGAAACTGTTTTGCGATTGGCCGAGCACTCCCCAAGCCGCATTTATCTTGCAGCACGTAACGCTACAAAGGCAGAAGCAGCTATCCAAGAGATCAAAGATGCCGTCTCCGGCGCGCAGATTGAATTCCTCGAAGTTGATCTTTCCTCCTGTGCTTCTGTCAAGAGGGCTGCGGGTGAGTTTCTTCGCAAAGAACAACGTCTAGATATCCTTATAAACAATGCTGGTATCATGGGCTTTACCGCAACAAAGACAACAGAAGGTTATGATATCCAATTCGGCACCAACCATGTCGGACACCATCTACTCACGAAGTTGCTCATTCCTACTCTCTTGAAGACAGCCGAGCTGCCAGAATTGAAGCCAAAGGGGGTCCGAATCGTTAATGTTACCTCTGCGGGACATTACGCTGCTCCATCTGGCGGAATCGTGTTTGACGACATCAACCAGGAGAAAGCACACATGCTTACTAGGTACGGGCAATCTAAACTAGCCAATATCCTTGAAACGCACGAACTTGCTCGCCGCTACCCGAGCATCACATCTTCCGCCGTGCACCCAGGCCTGATCCTCACCCAACTCTACGACGCTAGCCGCGAGAACATCCCTTTGGTTGGCTACTGGATGGTGGTGTTTAAGGGGAAGCTATTTATGCAAAGCGTGGAACAGGGCGCGCTGAACCAACTCTGGGCAGCCACGAGCGATGAGGTTGAGAGTGGTGTGTACTACAATCCGGTTGGGAGCAAGGCCATGGGAAGCACCTATGCTCAGGATGGAGAACTGGCGCGTAAGCTATGGGATTGGACAGAAGCAGATTTGGCCAAGCATGGGTACTAGAGAATTTACATGAATGTCTATATATGTGCCTGCAGTATATACATGCAGAGGCATTTGGCTAGGGGTCTTTGTACTCACACCACTTTATCGTAGGGATATTTCTTAAAACTACCACAAGAAAGTTTATCGAAATACCACACATGTCAATGCGAAGATATCGCCAGCATCATGAATCGCACGTGCTGGAGGGAGCCCCGTAGCCACCGGGCGAACACCCGGGGACTACTGTTGTAGCCATGGGTACAATCTTGAGGAAGGACTCCCATGAACAGTTGCAAGAATGGAAAGGGGTGAGAGGGTGATGAAACGCGCTTTGAAAGGCAACTGGGCTAAAACCGAAATCGCGGTATTCTGGCAAGAAGAACCTTTTTACGACACCCAAGCAACTAAAATGAAAAAAAACTCGTGTGGTATTTAAGAAATCTTCCCTTTGGTTTATTGCGCGCTCGGTTTGGAGCCCCCTTGGCGGCTGTGTATCAAGAACTCCTACGCAAATTCTTCGTCCAGTCATACCGCCTCCTTACGACGACGGCTATGTGTCCCATCGTAGCGACCGCGCGCTCCAACCCCGCTGGTGTGAGGCACTAGGCGTGGCATGGACGCAAAGAGACCCCACATGCTGCGAGCTGATGCACGGTCAAGATTTCTCGCGGAATATGTCTTAGCTGCTAGGAGATCGGACGTCGTCACCGAGCGCGTTTGTCTATCGGGTGAAATCCGCCCGCGGACATAGGCGTTGGTGAAAACCACATTTAGATCCCCCACCTTCGTCCCACCTTCACGATCCCGAGCTAGACCTCCCTCCCCTCGTGAGTAATCTTGCCAACATAGTATCCGTCAGAGCCGGGACGCACGTCCCAGGACCACCTTGGCGGCTGGGTTTCCTGCAGATCTAGTAGAGCGGGCGCGGACACACTGGCCAGATCCCTCGATGTCCACTTGGAGGGCACCGCCGGGGTGAACGCCACGGCCGTGGCGCTTACACCCTAGAACGGTGGAGGCGGACCTGAGCAAGGGAATCCTGGGGTTCCGTTAAGAAGTTGGTTGAGAAGCTTAATAAGCGGTGGAGCATCTAGTAGATATGGCGATGGGGGTTGGAAGAAGACCAAAAGAGGAAGGTGTGTCGGTATTGGGTGAGGAAAAGAGATATTTAATTTCGTGGCTGAAGCGGAGTTATTTATGTTTGCAGTTTGGCTCCCCCGTTTAAAAACGGTTGCCATTCCTGGTTTCCACCTCCGCAGGGCCAGCCCGGTATTTGATCCTCGGGTTTAGTCGCAACAAGGAATGGGGGGTCGTGGCGAACCGAGGAGGCATCTTCCGGGCTTACCCCCCCTACCATATGCGGCCTGTCTCCATCGGGTCGACCTATCCAAGGGGGGATATTCGAGGGGGTGGTCATTTTGCCTGTAGATCGATATGCTCACTGAAAGACCGCGTCCACTGTTTGTTTGCTAGAAGAATCGTATATAATCTGGGAACTATAAATATGGAAGCAGTTTCACCCAAAAGGAAACACTTCCTGAATCCAATGCCATTGGAATCTGTGAATCTAGATTGAGTGTAAGACATAATAGTGTCCCCGTCAGCCCCCTCGGGCTGATTCACTATATGCACTATAGTTGTAAGGGAGATAGCCAAAATATTTTCTAACCACTTTGAATGCAAGGCTGGGGAATCAAAAGGAAACTCTTAAATCCTGCTTTCGTCATAACTGCTGACCAATATAGCCTCCAGAAAGCCCCATCAATGAAATTGATTATCGAAACTGTGTAAAGTTGATTTTAACGCCGGTATTAAGACAGAGCCAGCCAGTAGTATTTAGGGGTGCGTGGGAGTGAGGGAGAAAGAGGCAAGGACGTGACGCGGTGGCATGGATGGGAGTGAGGGCGTGTCAAGCGGGAAGGAACATGCGGCACAGGCGCTCCGGACGGCTCCTCAGGGAAGCGGTTTGTATCAACTGCACGTCGAGTTCGAGTCATGTTGAGAGGACACGCCAAGCGACTGAACCAGCGCATCCAATGATGGGGGGCTCTGCCGTTCGGCTTGTTCTGTTGTTGAGAGCCCCTCTTGCGATGAGCCTGGCCTTATGCTGGTAGAAAGTTGAGCTGCACTCTGCAGTATAGCCATGAAAGCCGACTCAAGGAGAGCGTTCTTTTTCTCCACGGCGACTAGCCTTGCCTCCATCTCGGCTTCTCTCCCTATGGCGGCGCTTGCTTCAAATGCCTTGAATGCAGCGGCAGTTGTTGCCGAAGAAACTAAGGACCCCTTTTTGGTGATACGAGGCTTTCTCGCAATGTCATCGTCCGACGAAGGAAGGGATGGGCTTGGTGATCGCGAGTGGGCGTAAGAGCCCGGGATCGAGCCAGACAGAAACTTAGTGCTTTCCGATTTCTTTACGGGATGATATTCGAGAAGCCCGGATTCAGAGAGAGGCTCTTGCTCAGCAACAAGCATGATCGGAGAGAAAGAATTCAATCCTGATTTGTTCTCCCTCGGCAGGCCCACTATAGAGCCTTGCAAGCTGCTGGATACACTCGGTCTTCTGCCTGTTCTCGATAGACTCCCGCTCCCGCTGCTGCTTGAAGTAGTTACTGACGCGTGCGAATTCCTTGCCTCTGTTTGTTTGTCTTCATTGCTAAGAGCTCCTTGATATTGCGTGCTGTCGCGTTTTTTACTCTCACGGCGAGCACGGGTAGATTGCAAATCTCTCATTTTCCGTTCCCTCACCCGCTCTTCTCGGCTTTTTCGCGACACTTTGAGCGACTCGGAGGAGGTGAGGTCGCTAGCACTCGATATTTCGGTTTGGCGTAGGGAAGTGATTCCTGGTTTAACGTCTGAGCTATCTGGCGCAGCCGGCTGCTTGGACGGGCTCGCGGCACGATCTTCGCCACCAGGAGAGGTGTCATGACCTTCAGGCAGCGACGGCAGGGCTCTAGTTGGTGCGGGGCCAGGCCGAGGAGGGGTTCTCACAGTTGCGCTATAAGAAAACACAGAACCTGGGGTGTTCGAGAGGGATGGTGTAGACTCTGCATCCGTGGTGATACCCGACGAGGTATCGGAACGAATCGCCTCCGCTATCGTGTTGTCAACGGACTGGGTAGAGGTGCGTCTATCTTTGTAGTATTCCTGAGATGAATTTGGGCGACGGTTTGCCAGGTTACTTGCAAGTGAACTTTCGTGTGCCATTGCGACATGAGCGTTAGGCAGGAATAGCCTAGCTTGTGGGATACTTGATCTTCGCGGAGGTAGGCCATGACTATGGATGAAGACGGATTTGTAGCTAGGCGTGGTAGAGATGACGGCAGCATCACAGGCACGGCCAGAGCCACGATGCGTCTGATTTTGAGAGAATATGGGACCATCGGAGGTGTTGCTGCGATGCCGAAATTGCAAATCCTTCCTTGTAACACGACCGGCCACGTCAATAGAAGCTGATCGTCTAGGTTTGCCCAGAAATCTAGCTCCTCCTTTAAGTAGGGATCCCTCAGCGGTCTGAGTCCTCAAGTACCCATGATAGGAATCCGCGGTGTCGGCATCTGAAAGCTCTGATTTGCCGGCATTCCACGGGGAGCCGGACGATACCGACTTGTCTCTCAACCCTTGGGGCGCACTAGATGGCGCACTCGAGGTGATACCAGTACTCGCGCGGCCGGATCGATTAGATGAGCTTCTAGGCTCGTTTACGTGATACCGATCGCCATCCCCCGATGTATGACCGGCGTGGGCGGGCAGTGGTCTTTGACTCGAGGCGCTCTCAGTCGGCAGCGAGATATGTAGGTAACGCTTCCCGTTGGTTGATGTCCTTGCGGTTACGCTTTCCGGCAGAAAGATAGGATCGGGAGAGATCGGCTGGGGTTTTGTTGGCGAAGGGGTGCTTGATCGTAGAAAGCCAAATGCAGACTTCTTATGGGCCGATGGGCCAGAATCGCTTTGCGGATCCAACGATGGATCATACCAAGGCGGCGATGTACTTCGCAGAAACTCAGCCAGTTCTTTGGTTGTGTTCCCAGGCACAGTCCGATGCGAGGTGACTGGTAACATTCTAGCATTACCAGAGAGCGGAAACTCGGACAGTGACCTAGGCGCGGTCAATTGTCGAGGTCCGGTACGGTCGGTCCTATGTGACAGATACTGGGAAGGACGTATGGTGGATGAATTGAGGTGGAGATTTCCAGGCTGTGATCGATTTGGAAACAGAGATATCTCGTATGTGATCATGACTTGCGCCCTCGGAAAAGGCTGACGGCATATGCTGGTGCACTGCAGATAGCATCAGACTGGAATGCGGATGCGACTGAACTGTTTCGATTATCAGATCATCCCGTCGCTCCTGTACGAGGTGAATTTCACTCACATCCTCACGGCTCCAGCCTCAGATCTCCCGGTTCCCTAGACCACGAACACCAAAGAGAAACATGAGACGGAGCCCGGAAAAGGGAAGATTTTGTTGTGTCGTCCAAAGGGATGTCGAAATGACGGCTAAGCAGCGAAGGAACAGGAGCGGCTTCTTTATACATGCCCCCACAAGGGTATATGAGAGGTGCAGGGCGATTGGTTAAAAAAAAGTGGCTGTCAGCAACACACGCCAAGGATAAAAGTAGGGAGAGAAGACGAGAGGCTTGTGTATCAAAGCCGCAAAGCAGGACGATGGAAGGAGCAGATTTCTTTTTTATTTTCTTTTATTTTTTTATTTGAGTTTTCTTGCGAACGGCGAATGGGCGAATCGAATGCAGCCGGCAGACTGCAGTCCGTCTATGCTGGGCCGTTCACCCCAAGAGCTTCGAGGGGACACGAGACGGGACTCGGGAAGCGCAGCTTCTCTTCATTTTGAAGCGGGAATGCGGGAAGATGCATTTATAGCGAGGTTGCAATTCGGAAGACTGCTGTTGTTTTGCAAAGCAAGCAAGGGCCGGGCCGAGGAAAGAGCATCAAGCATTTTCCCTTTAATTTTTTTTATATTCGTGTGACGAGCATACAACCAATGGCAGGGGTGGTGAGGAGAGAGAGACGGGCTCGCTCGCCAATTAGAACTAGGATGGGGTTGTTTTGTTTGGGGGTTGTTTTGGGTATTTGGGGGGACTCGGCAGGCTGATCGCCACAGCGAGGGGCTTGGAAAAAGGAAAGAAAGAAGAAAGACGGGGCGATGGGCGATGGGCGATGGGCGACATGGGCGCATATGGGCTGCAAGGGCCGTGGTTGCCGCAGACTAAGCGAATGCGCTACAAAACATGCAGGTCAGCGCAAGAAGATCAGGACCAAACGAAGGGACCGGACGGTTACTACGTCGTGGCTACCCTAGCCATCCAGATCGGGTGCAACGCGACCATGCTCGACGCTCGACGCCCGACGCTCGACGCTCGACGCCCGACGCTCGACGCCCGACGCTCGACGCTCGGTGCTCGGTGCGTCGTAGCACGGGAAAGGAAGGCGCACTCCAGGCTGTGGGTATGTAAGTGTGTACACGCGCATACATGTGCAAGCGCAGGTACAGAGCACGTGGTACAAGACGATCAGAACTCGATACTCGACTCGACTCGGCTCTACTGCTGCGCGGGTCCAGCTGTATCGTACGCGCTACAACGTGCTCGGTGGCACTTACCTCGTACAGTCTAGTCGTGCGTGTGGCGGTGTGCGAGGGGAAAAAAAAGAGAGGTGCGTAGAGGCAAAGCCAAAAAATCGAGATGCGGAGACAGGGGTGGGGATGAATTTACCAAGCTGATGTCCGTCCGTGCGGAGGTGGTGTCTTCACATGGACCAGAAGAGGCAACACCACGCCACATATCACAGCAGTAGATGCTCCTGCGAGAATAGAGAGGCGCGTGCGTTTCATACTTAATAATCGGACCTAGACTAGGCTTCCAGTCCGCTACTAATGTATGTCGTACTATCCTATGTATGTACAGTAATAATAGTACCCAATAGAGTAAAAGCTAACCCTCTATCGAGACGCGAAGTGTCGCAGGTTGAACGCTCCTGGTTATTGTCGCCAAGGTTCACCACATTCGCCGGCGAGGCCGCCCGCAACGCCCGCAACGGCTCTATTGGAAATGCGGGGGAAGAACTTTCCGTGACATTCCTGCAAGTGCGGGCTAGGGTTCATAGGCTACGGCATCCCATGTGGAGTAATAACTGCATCACGGCTTGGGTCTTCTCTTGTTTGGGCGAATAAAGGGATCTACTTCTTTTTTCTTTCTTGGGGGAGGCGGGCCACGAGGTGCCACGGGTGCTCCAAGGCGTGGGGGCTGTCCATTCCGCGCGAGTCAGCAAAATAGTAATCGTATTTTGTCGCTTGGCCTACCTTGATAGATCCATTGGAGATCTGGTTGTTAAGGCCATTAGAATCTGGAGGTGGAAGAGTTGGCTTTAGCCCTACAGGCCCAGGTTTGGATATAGTCTACTCAAAGTTAGGGTTAATCCATTTTCTATTATTTGTGGCAAATCCTTCTTACGTTGCTCGGCCTCGATGCGATGGGGGCCTCAGGAGGTGAAGCCCCGCGTTTGCGTTTTCCGTCGGATCTTGAATTGTGGCCAGACCCATTATAGTTTTCGTTGTGGGGTTGTTGTGTAAGAGTCGTCCTAATAATCGGGATTTGGGGGTCATGGTCTCCAAGCTGCTTTTTCCTCAATTTCTCCAGATATTTCTTATTCTGAGCTTCATGAGAAGCCACTCGGCGCCGTATCTCTTCTCGTTGAGACTCAGAAGGAGGGGCTGTATTGGTGCATACATCTCCGTCATGCCCAAACTTGCCGCATTTGCTACAAAGGATAGCAGGGCATGGTCCGAAATGTTGATCACCACATCGAGGGCATGTCCCCAAGGCTGCGGCTTTAGCTATCGTATTTGTGCAATCCGAAGCATAATGAGCGTCACTACCACATAAATTACAGGATATGCCCATCGGCGGGCGAGGAGGCCGCTGAGACTGTGCTCGCCTCCGGTTGTTGGCAGAGTCAGGTTGGGACGACGGCCTTGCACTTCTAGGATTCGAAGGGCCCAATGGCGGAGCATCTACCATCTCAACATCATTTTGCGATGGATAGCGCGGCTGGTTTGATTGTACATTCGATGAGATGGCTCTGGAGAAGCCTTCCACCGGGATTGGCTCGACGGTGGGCTTCTGTAGCAGGGCCATGAGGTCGCCGTTCGTATAGAGCTCCCGGGTCCTTGCATCGTTGATGAGATTCCCCCAGAATTCGCCTTGCATGAGCGATTGAGAATTTCCTAAAACCCACAAGGACGATTTTGCGCGGGTGAGCCCAACGTTCATTCGGCGAATATCTGCAAGGAACCCTATTCCTCGACTCGACGACGCCCGCACGCAGGAGAAGATAATCACCTCGCTCTCCCGACCCTGGAAAGCATCTGTGGTATTGAATTCCACTTGAGCTAAGATTGAGTCGCCGTAGGATTGTAAAAACCGAGTTTTAAGCTCCGCCAATTGGCTCTTGTAAGGAGTGATTATTCCGATTTTGCCTTTGAAAGCATAGTCCTTATAGTCTACGGTCAGACGATTGAACAACTGGAGAGCGACATTCACCTCGGCAACGTTGATTAAAGAATGGCCTTTGGCTGCGTTAGTGTGCTGGCCTTGAACGTCAAAGAACCGGTATGGCCCCAATAACTCGCTAGCATGCCAGGGCTTTTTCCTGATCTCTGCCATGTTTTCCCCGTCCAGTAGCTTCCCATCGTAAAACGCTCTGCTGGGATACTGGCTGATCTCTGGATGCATGCGATATTGGGTGTCAAGGAGGTGAACATAGCTAGAATGGTTCGTTTGCATCCGAACAAATAAGCTCTGTTCGTATTGAAACCTAGAAGCTTCGCGGGAGAGAACTGTTGGTGGTAATTGTTTAGGATCCCCGACCATAATGCATTTCGAGCAACCATATTTGAGGGGAATTAACGCGCTGAGTTCGATGGATTGGGCTGCTTCATCGATAATGACAGTCTCAAACTCAATGTTGATATTTCGCATCATTTCATGGCCGCTGCCGCTAAGGGTTGAGCATATTATGCTTGCGCCGTCAAGAATCTCTTGCTGTATTTTCCGTCTATTGATCTCGATATCCCTGGCGACAGTGTTTCCGGCATCGCGAAGATTATCAAGGCGTCTGCTTATTTCAGATTTTTTCCGTTTCTGGAGGTCGAACTGACGATTAAGGTCAACAGTGGAAGATCCCTTTTCCCGCGCAACTTCTAATGCTGCTCGGGTCAAATTGATAGCCTCAGAGACGGCCTTATGTTCCTCAATAAGCTGGTGGATCTCGTCCCCATGATTTGGTGCCGTGCATGCCGTACCCGCCCTTACTTTAACTAGCTCCTCCAGAGTAACATCCCTTACGGAAGCGTTGATAACATCGCTTTTGCCCAACCTAACTACCGAAAACTTCTGAATTTGTCCCGTTGAGGTCTTAATGCCTTCCTTGAATCTTAACACAAGCTCATCTACTGCGGCATTGCTGGGTGCGCAAACGAGAAGTTTCTTCACACCCGGTCTAGGTAGGTTTAAACCAGTGAGGTCAGAAGGACGGTCGATCCCCGGGCCGTTGGCGGAAAAGATATCGGTTAATAGGGCACCAACAATAGCAACGATCGTCTTTGTCTTCCCAGAGCCAGGAGGACTATGCAAATGTGAATGATACAAATTAGCGACGTTAAAACTATAGAGTTCCGGGTCACATACCCCTGAATAAGTGTAAAAGCATCGTTATCAATGGCAGATGCTACAGCTTTAGCCTGGGCACAGTTAACATTATAATTATCCTGGATAGTCCTCAGATGTCGGTCTGAATAGTCAAGCAATGGTGAAGGTTTTGCTTTAATAATCTCATCGCAAAGATCATAATATTGTAGAGCAATTAGCGCACCGTACTCTCGCTCAAGGGGAATTATTGAAGTGACCTTAGCTCCTCGAATAGTCACGCCTGGAGCCAATGAGGCTACTAGTGGGCTGCCTGGGTTCACCCGGTATGATATCTCTAGTGCGTTTTTTTTGCGTGTGATGCTGTGGACACGAGCCAGGCAATGTAGCTGTCCGGGTTCCCTTATCGGCTGTTCGGCCTTCGAGAGTAGAATGATATCCGCCTCTGCAATTCCAAAGATCTTGCCATCATCAAGAGCCATCGAAGTGTTGACCTCGATGAACGAATCTACGGTCATACGATTGGCTACTTTTATGTCAAACGGTTTGAAGTTATCTTCCTCCCTGACTTTCAGAAAACCCTGCCATGCCTCAAGAACTAGCAATGGTTCAAAAGTCGCCTTATACTCAACCGGAGATTTGAAGACACTCGATACCATACTGTAATCGTTTCGCTCCGAGTTAGGGGGAAACTCCCCGCTGTGAAAAAAGTCCCAGCCCAAGATTGTCTTATGTAAAGCTGTCAGTTCTGGTGCCAATCTCGCGCGTTGATCTTTCACAGATCTTGCCTGTTTTACTTTTTTGATGGGTTTTTGTCGTTGGGCGTTTAAGGCGCGAGCCTTGCTATTCTTATACTCCTGAACCTGCTGCGAAGTTCTCGTGGCCCTCATCTTGAACATAGTGGTATTTCCATCCTCATCATCTTCCGACGATGATGACCCGTCAGAAACCATTATAGAGGATTGGGGCGGTGCATGGTCCTTTCCTCTAACCCCAATCCCATTGAGGCCAGATCCCTCTTCGGCGGTCAGAGCGGCTACGCCAGCCGATGCTAATCTCTTCCGTTGAATGGCAATTTGTGCGGCATCTCTCCTTTTTTTTTCCGCTTGCTCCTTTTCCCGCTTCTGCCTAAATGTGGCTTTTGCTGTTTCTTGCAGCCTTTCCCGGTGGTGAGCAGGCTGAAGCGGTAGAACAGTCGTGAAATTGGCTGCCCTTTGTCCCTTGGATCTCTCAACCGATCCCGACACAGCAAGCATATCCTCATCGAGTATATCCCCATAATCCTCGTCATCCGAGAGCGTAATTACCGTAGCTGGCGACTTTGCCTTAGACTTCCAGTGATCTAGATCGATTATGCCTGGCTTCGTGCCCATCTTCAGGTACGCCGACTCTGAGGATCTCCCACCATTTGCCCATTGTAATAGACGAGGGGTGGTAGGTCGGCTGATGGTTTTCGTATGCCCTGAACTGACGGAACCTGAACCTTCCTGTCGGCCTTGATGCTCATCAAGCGCTCTGAGAAGCTCAGCCATTTGCTGGCTTGTGAGTATGTTTTTGTATGGCCCATTCCTCCTCCCGTCTTTCACGTATTGAAATGTATCGTCATCGATTTTGATGCCTGCCTCTCCCAAGCGTCGTAGGATTTTACACACCAAGCTTACCAACAAGCTCAACAAATATTCATCGCGGAGTCTAAGCCACCTAACCATAACAGGCATCGTGATAGTGAGATGCTCGAGCAGAGTCTCCACCGTGGGAGTGTACTTAATAGCAGAACTCTGGTCTCCTTTCCGCGATCTAGAAGACTCAATAGCGCCTTGGAAGATACTATACTGGTCAAAGAGTTTTTTAGTATACTCGATGGTGTTTCGGGCAAACTCTTCCATTGTATTTTGTCGACCGAATCGAGCCTTACCCCAAGTTTCGGTCGTTTTGAAGATGATTCTTAGAGTTTGCCACTGACGCTCCCAGAAATACTCAACCAGCTTTAGACTTTCAGGGCCACGAACAAAGTCATCCCTCCTCAATAGCCCAGTTTGGGAGTTACAGAGGATGTCCAGAGCGTCGCCACACACCCAAAGCATATGCTGGCTTGATGGAAAGGCGTGTTTATCTCCAATTAGACGTATTGCCCAGCAGAACGCCCGCATTGTTGTTGTGAAGTAGTCTTCCAGAAGATATGAGATGGCTTCTTTCCTACCACTTAACCCGCTGATTTTGCCTAACTTTATGCAAACAGCCTTAGCGCCCTCTAGAATATCTTCTTCCACCGAAAAAAGCCCACCAACAATACAATTTGCGCAACCCTGGGTTTGAAAGAGCTGTGCTAGATACGCTGGTTCAGAATCATTAAGCTTATTGAAGATCAGGCGTACAGCCCCTGTGAGATTGCTATAAACGTCGTTGAACTTAACCTGTAGGTCTCTGTCGGGGGTGTCTGATTCCAATTCCAGTCTTTCGAGCCCAATCAAAGGTGTAATGCCGAGGAGAACACTCTCTGCAAATTTGGCATTCTTATGCATATCGCGCCCGGAGACCTTTTCCCAGACACCTCGCGAGTAGTTGATGTCCTCCGGGTGGAATGACCTCCCGTGCCCCTGAGCCAGGGCCTCCTGTATTCCGTTTAAAGATTTACTGTCCAGAGTTAGAGCACTCTGCAGGATATCAAGTGCGATGGTAGAGCTTTGTTCTCCGATTAGGTCATTGGGGGGGAAGGTGGCGTATTCCAGGATGAGCTTAATTTGTGTTTCCACAACCCCCATTGCTTCTGCGACACCAATCCTATCAGCAGAGCTGGTGACGCGAAATGACGCGTCAAGAAATCCCTCAAGCATAAGCAAGATAATACGGAGGGATCCCGTGACACAAGCAGGCCTAGCGTGCTGCGGGTCATCAAGACGCCGACTGAGCTGAGACACAGCCGCCGAGCAAGCAAGTGGGCGGCTCGCCAGCTTCAATGACCTGATCAGAGGCTCGACCCAGAAAAGCATGTCATGTCCCTGATCCATAAAATTGTTGAACTGGGGGTTCGAAAAAATCTCCGTAACCACAACTGTTGGAGTGAACACCGCCATTGCATTCCAAAAGTCTTCAGGCGACTTGAGTAGAAGCGTGCAAATTACCTGGAGAATAACTCGAAAGACTCGCGTATCAATGCTCAGATGGTCCAAAGCCAGCCGGTATAAGTCTACCTCCATCCCACGTAAAGAGTGTGTTATCAGGTTCTTATCTAAAGCCTCAACGATTAGCTTTGCCCCAGACCAAAATGTCATGATAAAGTCCAAATCGGCTCGATCCGAAGCCCGTCTCATAGCTTGGAGGAGTGGCCCGTGAATCGCCCAAGCGAATTCGTCAGGCGAGGGGCTTTTCCCCATTTTCGACCAGGACGTAATAGCCCAGCTTACCCAAAAATTATCAGAGTCGAATAGGAATTCGGTCAACAGAGGGTAAAATTCCAGAGGCCGTAGGGGCTTGGTGGCGTGGACGGACTTGAAAATTGAGTCGAAATAGGATCTCAAGGGTTCGTGTTTCAGAAATGACGGATCGTTCAAGACCTCCCACATAGCGATTCTAGACTGTTTGTCGACGCAATCCTCGTCTCGTCGGTTGGGCGGAGCACTCTTGAGGGATTGGGATGCAGCTTCTAGCTTCGGCTCCAGACGTTTCACATCCCAATCCTCAATATCTTGGGAGAAAAGATGGATAGTGTCGTCATCATATTCCCTACTAGAGTTAGCCGGTATTCAAACATAATCGGAGATCCTCTTAAATAACACACGCTCTTAGCAGACCTATCAAACGCTTCTTGCCTTGGTGGTAGCCTATAGTGCACTTTTGACAAAGGCTCAGCCGCATGCTCAGATGTTGCTTGAACCAATCCACTGCCACTTTCTCATCAATATCGTGAATAGCAAATGCTCCGATCGCATCAGAGGCTACTATCTTTCGCTCCTCAATTTCCCGTCTACCATCTTCTGTGTCTGGAGAGGTTGGTAATGTTTCGTCACCGTAGCCATTGGAGCGCGGACAGAACCAGTGTAACTCTTCAGACAGGTCGTGGAGTTTTCTATATGAACCTAATTAACCCCTCCTCAGATCACAGAGTGATAAGGACAACATACCGAAGCTGCGCTAGTGTGAAATCAATTGCCATCGCGACCAGCTCCTCACACCCCGAAGAGTGTGAAAAGCAGGTCTACGAAAGTGAAGAACAAGTGAAATCACTTCAGATATAACGGTCTTTTGGACGGTACTTGAGCCTTTGATGACTAGCTGCAGAGCAGAGAGTACCCTACAAACATGACGATACATCCGGTCTTCAGAACTTCAGGTCGCAGCGCGTCTCAGGAGCCTTCCATCAATGTAGAAATACACATGGTGAGTGAATAAGAGTCAAGTAAGGTTGTGTTAGCACCAACATAAGGGGAGGTAACGGTTAGGTGCTATATTAACAAGCGCGAAGGTATTAAGCGAACAACGCCATGTGAGGCCAAGGTGTTCCACATGTTTCCTACACGTTTAAAGAATGGGCTGGTGGCTAAATGCGTCAATGTTTCCATTCTGGAGTACTATTTCTAAATCTCACATGTCACAGTGCGTATATTACAGCTTGTTTTTCCAGAGTTGGAGAACTATTTGCTATCTATCCCGCACAATCAAATCATGCACATCATGTATACACTAGAGAAAACGGCCTGAAAGATAGCGAAGGACGAACGCATGGCGATTCTAAACCCAGACGCAGTCGTCCCAAATTGGTAGACAAGAGGACAGGTGCTTTTACCATGACAAAGTCTAAGGTACACAATGATGAAATAGATCTGGCGAGGGTATACCGCCACCAGTGAACACAATGACAAATCCTAAGGATAGCGATTCACGCTTCCACCGCTCCACAACAGAAACGCCGACAGTGCTGGTAGAAAATCAAACGGGTGCCATGACAAAGAAATGCTAGATGGTAAGGAAGATGTGCCTAGCCTGCATATCGAGATATATGAACGGTGGGACTTATTTACAGATTCGAGTTACAGGGTGGTCATCATCATATACAACAGTTCAAAAGCCATCAGCTATTGAGAGTTGCCAGTAACCTCGTTCCCTCGCCTGCTAGTACCGTACGAGTGACTCGACTCTATTCGAGCGAGTAGAGCAGCCGATGTAAAGTCATTACTTGCTTCGAAACTGGGGCGGACTCTATCCATTGATGATCGTATTCGGTCGAAAGAGGGTCTGGCCCGATCATAGGATGGCCGAGTGTGTCGATCCATAGATGGAGACGGTTGATGGCGAGTGTACTCAGTCCCATCACTGCCGGTCTGGCTTCTTGGATTCCCGTGGGTTGTAGTGGTCGGTGCTATTGAAGGAGGGTAAATTGGCCGCTCATCATCCGCAAGGTTAGGGTTCCTGTTTGGGTGAGCTGGTTGAGTGATCTCCGATGATGCAGTTGACGAAATCTTCGGAGGAAAAGCACTCGCTCCAGGATCGTCAAGGTATTTAAACCTTCCTTGCCGTACCTGTTCCCGAATAATATCAACGTCCAGAGGGAAGTAGATCTTTTGCACCACCTTGGCCGTGAATCTAGGAAGCAGGCATAAGATAACGGTAAGAAAAGATACAGCCCAGAATGTGAGTTGGCCAATGACCTGAGGAGCGGCCTTATAGAACTGTTCCGAACTTTTGAATGCGGAATATACCCCGGTCCAGAACCAGATAAGAAGGATACTGATCGCTACAATAAGTAGCATAAGCCAATCCCATCTGTATGTGTTGATGAGAACATATAAGTTAACCACAACAATGGTTGCGCAGGCGACATAGACTCCCATGCGCTCACGGTCATCTACGCTTTGGCCACTATGGGAGCTGGAAGTGGCTGGCGCAAAAAGAAGGTAGGTCATGAAGAAGCAGATTATTGACTGGTAGGTGGCATCAAACATATACGTCCTACAGGTGGGTCAGAAAAATCTCTCGACAGGAAATAACCCGGCTCACCAAAACTTAACCTGCGTCCACTCCTTCCGCTCTATTCCTCGTCGATATAACTGCGGGACCGCCAATGAAACTTTGTCGCTGACATCCTGATCAAGAACACCCATGAGTATGATCGGTAGGGACGTGAACGCTAGATTGTATAACAGAATATAGGTGTAGTCGAACAAGTACGACCCGTCAAAGCTATTGTAAAGCTGATACCAGAATAAAGCAAATGTCCAAACAATGTTCTAAATGGTATGTTAGAGCGAAGCAATGTGAATATTAAGGGAGATTGTTACCTTGTAGAAGAAATTGGCAATTGTTTCGCCTAGCCGCCGATATGACCAGCGGCCGTGAACGAGCACGAGTCTCTGCAAATAACGGAATTGACCAATGGCGTAATCTGAGGACATCACAGCCTGCCTCCCTTCTTCACCAGCAAGACCAACTCCCACATCCGCTTCTTGGATCATCGCAACGTCGTTCGCGCCATCCCCTACTGATAGAGTCATAACATCCAGTCCTGACTTTACCATCTGCACGACCGCGGCTTTTTGGCTTGGACTGACCCTGCAGCAGAGCACGGACTTGCACTGTTTGCAAAGTAGAAGGAATTTCTGTTTAAGCTCGTCTTCTAAAACCAGCTTTAGGGAATCGCCATCGATGACAATGGCATGAGTCGGGTCAGGTGGTTCATGATTCTTACGTGCAAGCTTGAGCTCGTCTTCAGAACCAGTAAGGCCGAAGGTGGCGAGATGTCTGTCAAGTTCCGCGGCAGCCGTCTCCAGTGTTTCATCATCGATCTTGAAGACAATCAGGTCCATGTTGTTGTCCAAAAGATTACATGAGAAACCGATGTTAATGGCTGTCTCCACCTTGTCGCCTGTCAGCACCCAGAGCTTAATGCCGGCGTCGCCCAGCAAAGCAATTGTATCAGGAACGCCATCCTGGAGACGATCTTCGATCGCAGTACCTCCAAGTAGTGTCAGATCCCTCTCAATGCTATCAGAAACACTCTCAAGCTTTTCCTCACGATCATGGAGAGCCGCCGCAGCTAGGTCATGCTCCCTATTCCAAGCCTGGTATTCTTCCTCACCCAGAATCCTCTCAGCTATACAGAGTGTTCTCAGACCTTCACGCGCAAGCATTTCAAGATGGTCTGCGGTCACCTTTCTCAGCTCTGGTTGCTCGCCGCGCTTTAAGCGTGAGTATATCATGCTATCAGCCCCCTTGCAGAACAAAACGATCTTATCGTCCTCTGGCATTCGAATAATTGCGCTCATTCGTTTTCTCGAAGAATTGAACTCTAGAGTGTTCAAAATCTTATATTCCTTTTCCACACCCATCACGTTGAGAATAATTCCATCGCCAGAACGGCCAAGCACTGTAAACCCGCAATCACGAGCAGTGGCAACGAGGGCGGCCTCATCAGGTGATTGAGCTTTAAACACTATCTTCGGTGGGTCCCCTGGAGTTCTCTCAGTAATAACGGTATGGCAAAGCGCGAGAGCAAGCATGAAACGTTCATTTGCACTTCGTTGAGCCTCTCCAGAGTCCCCTCGTAGATCTCCGACAAAGTTCGGTGCAACAAACGTGAGTTCGTCGTCATGCAAGTAGGGATTTTGATGAATGCTGCGGAGGCCTTGGAGCATCTTGATGCGATCTCGAGCGATTTGGTCCCGAACCCTCGCCCCTTCCTCTTCAATATCCTTGCCTAGCCGTCGCTGCATACCAGCCTGCGCTTCTGTATAGGCCTCACCGTAAGGAGCACCGTTAATCGTACATTTTTTAAACTCCATAACATTTTGAGTCAAGGTCCCAGTTTTGTCGGAGAAAATATACTCAATCTGTCCAAGGTCATCCGAGATGTTCCATGATTTGGGGGTACAGGGATAGTCGATTTTCTCGTAGTACATAAAGGTGTCGCTATAGATGAAGAAAGCCTGTGCAGTTTTGATAATCTCGAGAGAGATATAAAGTGAGATAGGAACCAGGTTCTGGAAAAGAATGACCGCTGTCCAAAACGTAATGAAGCCGTCCAGGGATGGTTTGCCCCCTATCGAACCAAATTCGAAATAGTCGAGGGAGTTGTTGCCTTTCGACCAGGTCACACCTTGGACAATCCCAGACACTAAACACATGAAAAGGAGGATAATGAAATTGTAAATGACGTTCCAGTTCAGGTCTCGAGAGATCCTGGATCGCTTGCTGGGGGTGATTCCAGAGTTAAGCATGATCTTTGTTTCTTCTCCCGTGAACACCACAACCCCAAGCACCCACTCGGTGTTTCTTAGACTACAGCCTCGCAATAGAAGGTTATTTATTGATATCGGCTCAGCCATATCCTTGCCCGGATCTTCGGGTCTCCTAGGGTCCTTCTGGGTCCATTTTGCTAAACCGCTGTATTGATACAGGTTAGCGTGTGGGTGCTCACTTTCAATGTAGAAGGACGCCATCTCGCAATCCCTCGCATGCTTCACCTGGCGCCCACTGTGCAAAGCCTGCCGAACCTTCAAATTTGTCTCTCCATCCAGGTTTTTTGTTTCTACATAGCAAGCGCCGTCGGGGTCCGAGGTGGAGAGAATAACAACGTCGGCAGGGATCTGATCTTCGTTATAGATGCGCACAAAATCGCCCACCTGCACACTCTTCCAAAAATCCTTTTTAAACCGAGCTTTTCCGGGTGCTTGCTTGCCCACATCAATTAGGCTACCGTAAAGTCGAACCGGCATTTGTTTGCTCTGGCGACGCTCTCCTTTTGAGGAAGAGGCGTGGTTCCCCTCATGTGAAAGAGCCGTCAGGGGCTGATCAGCTGGACCAAGATTGTTGCTTGCCCCCGAACGTTCCTTCCCCGGTACAGGCGAAGGCACCGGCGTCATTTGGATAGCTCCATCATCTGAATGGCCATGGGAGATCTGCAAAGAGGCGCGTGGAGAATACAATGAGAACACCGAATTGCGTTCCACGGCCCTCGTTTCAGTCGATTGTCGTGGCTCATCTAATGCACGCTCACTATAGCCTTTGTTTTTTCTCTCCTTACGACCCTTCCAATTCGCCACTAACCACCGAATACCTCGAGATGTAGACTTCTTTATCCTCCTCCATAATGAGACGTTATCTTCTGTCGCATTCACGTTATTCCAACCCACTAGTCTATGCACTGGAGAATTGTTGAGCTCGTTGTCAAGCACTGTCCTCCGGTAATCTTCAATAGCGTCCTTTACGGCAGTGACAAATAGGATGACGATAAGTGGGACTGCACCCAAGGCAGGATTCGAAGCACCGAATATAGGGAATATCTATTGTCGAGATAGGTTTAGACTGTGTATGGGCGGAAAGGAAGGCCATACTTACAGCGAGAATAATCACAAACAAGAAATAGATGTTCGCAATGTTGTGAAATTGAAACCATAAGTTTTTCGGTACGAAGCTCAGCGGCGTATATTTAGCCGTGCGAATCTTGTTTTTCCCAAAGTCTTGGATAGGATGACCGTCTTCGTCTTTAGCATCATCGGGAAGCGGTATATTGAAGAAAATCCTTCTTTGAATAGTCCCTTGGTCGCTCTCGTCGTCTTGCACCTTGTCATCGTCCTGAACTTGGGGGGCATCCAATTCGTCTTGAGCTAGGCCTGCTACTCCAGGGTCTCTCTCTTTCTCGTTGGAACCTGGGCCTTTGTGGAATCGATCCATGATTGAGTTACGCTTCCGCCGGCCACTCTGGCCGGTGACCCTTTGCGTCGCCCATCTTAACCTCTTCGTCGGCTTAGAGCTCGTGATGTCTTCCTCGTTGAATTGTATGGACATAGCAACAGATCATCGAGCGGGGTGACGCCCTCAGAGGCCGAATCCTTGACCGGTAGAGATACGGAGGTCAGAGTGCAGAACGACAAGAGATGTTGCAGCTGGAGTACTGTGGCCCAATACGAGCAAGGGGATCCGAGTTTCAAATGTTGCAAGATGGACGCGACTGTAGAGTTTTAAAGCTGACAAAGTGCATCAAAAGTGCGATTCACAAAGCCGGATCCCTAAAAGCTGCAGGCGCTGGAGCCGACAAGGCCACATATGAAAAAGCAGAAGAGTCAAGAGAGTGTGTGTGATACCGAAGATCTTCTGTTGCACTTGAGAAAAGAAGTCTACGGGAACGTTCTGGGACGGTAACGAGGAGAATCCGTGAGGCGATGTAATTGACTTGAGCCCAGACCGCGAAAAAGGAGACGAGGAATCAACACGTAGCCACTCGAATACGACAACCGACGAGGTGCGAAGCTGGGGTTAAAACGTCGCAGGTAGTAGACGCAATTGCTTGCGACAGAAGGATATGGCTCTAATATGAGGTTGGTACGAAAGGTTTCGTAAGCTGCTAGCCGACGCAACGTCTTCGATAAGCCGCGCCGTCCTAACATCCACCAAAACAGGCAATAAGTGTGAAAACGTCGGGGTAGGATTCTTAATTATAATTGCACGCCCACAAATTGCCACAATTCGAATAGTGTGATGTGTTACAGCCGATTATCAATTCTCTCTAATCGGGCCCATTCAAAAGACACGACCGGCAACGAGCGGAAGGTCTACTACACCCAACGCCACGCTTACAAGATCCTAGGTATTGATTTGCTCCGTATTCACCGGGAATCTGTATGTAGGGAGGCGCAAAAATGAAATGCCTACGCTCGCTTGCTCGCACTTGCTACTTTGAGTTTCGCTGAGACAGAGAATATTATCCTCAGCTACGGCTGAGCCCAGTCACGGAAATAGCTCGGTTCGCCCAAACATATCACGTGTCATGATGCGCAGCTATCATCAGTTCGCGTCTCCGACACGTCAAACCTTCAATTCTCTTCCCATGGCCGGAAACCGCAAATTGACAGACTTTTTCAGAGCCACAACTACACCCAGAGCATCTGAGAAGAGCAACGGGTCTGAAGATACTATCATAGTGGCACAAAACAATGATAACAACACAAAGCATTCCACCGGCAGGGCTCGAGGGCTCTCAAAGGACAGATCGTCCCATCACAGCTCAGCAAAATCATCCAATGGCACAGCATTCACGGGAACTCATATGGCCTCTTCGGGATACAAACCAACGATCAGAAAAAGCAAGCTTATAGTGAGATCTTCCGACAGCGAGGATACTGATTCTGATTCATCCCTTGGAGGCCTTGGTGACTTTCTAAACCCGCACAAAGCTCTGGGAGGTTCAGTGGGAGATGCCAGAGATACTCGTGCAAGCCTACCAGATCGGTCGAGTCCGGTAAAGTGCACGCGGAGCCGGTCTAATAGACGCTGCCAGAAAACTGAAGCCCCGCCGCCAGCACCAGGCTACAAATTTTCGATGGCATCGCTCGTGATGCAAGCGGAAAAGGACACCGCCTCTGAAGCTGGTACTGCCAGAGCAAGGGCTGCATTAGGTTTAGAGTACAGGCATAAGAGTCTTTTGAACAGCGAAGATGAACTAAACGTGGAGGATAGCGAAACAGTAGAAACAACGGATAGCATCCACAAAGGGTTACTTGCATCTATTCTATCCGAAAAAGGCGAGGAGGGTGACTTCCAAAAAGTTCTTAGCGCAATGAAGAGAACCGAAGCTTTGAACAGAGATAAAGTATGGTATTTCTTCGAACACAGCCCGCCCGCCCCGCGCCCTACCCAAGCGGCATTCCCTATGTTGAGCAACTTTCCAAACGGGCGTGGAGAAGTACTATTAGGTTAGCCCCTATGACTCGCCATCGGATTCAACTAACCGGGCCAGCAGACCCCGTCACACGGCAGCACTCCTTGTTAGCTGGTTTCCTCGGAGACATGTCGACGCTTGGGAACTGTCTCCCAGATAAAATGAACGAGTGGATTCTCGATGACTGTAAGCCAATATGTCATCCATTATAGTCTTTTGTGCGCTGCTAACTTTAAAGCATCGCTGTAGTGTGTTTTGAGACGAGAGATGACATCATATTTGCTTACCGTGGACAATTAAAAGTGAGCTAAATCAGGGAGTGGTTCCCAGCCAACTACTAACATTCACACTTAGACGATCATAAACTCAGCCCGTTGGTCCTACTCGCCCGCAAGAATACGCCAGCTCTTTCGGAATCTTGGTGGGAGCGATGAGGCTACGAGGCTCAGAGAGATTGCCCATCCCATAGCAGAGATACCACTAGGTAGGCATTCAAGCGGATTTAGTCTTCTTTATCGCTTATAATATTGACCGTCAAATAAAGAAGTTGACCATAAATTGGCCAGTCTCTCATCTGTCGTCCAGCTTTTGGGCGAGATCGCGCGAACGTGAGCGGTTTCCCCTCTCTCAAAGTGGCATATGCTAACAGAACACGCATCCCAGCATACCTGTGGATACAAAAGAATATGCTATATGTATTCTAGTACGCCTAACTATTGATAAATGCGTAGTAGAAAACGGTGAGCTTCAAGCTAGAATTGAAGACGCCATTACCTTCTTGGTTTCTAGCATTGCAGAAGAGCAGAGGGAAGAATTAGTAGGTGAATTATTGATAGCTTTGTCGATATCTTGCTCACCATGATAGCTCCTTAAAATCAGCCTAACCATCGTCGGATTTGTTACCTATGCGCCATTACGTCTACAGCTCCTTAATTGTCTCCCATCCCACACGCCATGCCTCCATCTCTTCCGCCGCAGATTAGCCCTGGTCTTTTTTTTCAATGACGCATCGTACCTGACACGCCCAGAGGATGATCTACTAGAACTACCGCGCATTACCAGAGAATTAGAGAAGCCTGAATTTCGTATCTACAGCAATACCGACTACACCAGAATTGCCCCCCTAATATCCATTTTAGACGTTTGCATTGATAACGGCACCTCCCCTTCAAGCTTCATAGACAATGACCAGGAAATCGCGTTCGATCGGGACATTGATAACCTCGCAAGGAGGTTGAAATCTATGTTCACTAGGATCGTCGACACGGGAGCATCGTATATGGCGAGGACCGAGGCTAAGGAAGTCTTGGAACGGGTACACTATCGCCTCGTTTTCGCGGTTCGAACGAAGGAGAGACTTAAGAATAGTATATTTCAGTCAACCCCCAGAAGTGGTATAGAAAATGGGTCGAGAGCTCAGCCGACAATGGCGAAATTCTTGTCCAAGGGTCCGTAACCTGCTATATGCGGAGAGCATCTACGATAGCAGGAATGGAACAACCCATGTTGAGCAGGGAAGGAAAACTAGCCATCCAGCCTTTTTTGCCCCCGCAGGACTCAAACTCAAGCAAATGTATTCCTACAAGCCTACAGGGTTCTGGCACAATACAAAATAGTCCAAAGACGCAGACACAAAAGCGCGAAGTATTCGATCGCCGTCACAGTTAAGATAATCCAGATACGAAGTAATTCATTTTAGCCAGTAATCTTCAACAATTATTAAAGGCGTTGGCTAATCATAGAACTTCCGATTGACGTTATTTCCAAACAATGTTGTCCGGATCGCTGGTAAAGCATCGGTTTCCAGAAGCCTAAGACGCTCCTCGAGTGTATTGTTGATATCGATTTTACCGTTGCCTCCCACGATCGAGACACCACCGGCTCTACCCATGTCAGCGTCAGGTGAATTCCGCCAATTGCTTGATTTAATTACTTACGACCCTTCCGGTAAAGGGTTCTGTTCGTCAATCTCCACTTTAATTCCCTTTCCTAATTTCGTCCTATACTCCTTTGCCGCCGCTTCGACAGCACTCTTCACCAAACCGTAGTCTATCTTTCTTGCTCGGACCTGCACCTGGCCCTCATTCAATGCATATAATCCTTGGAGGATCAGGTTCTTCAACAAATCCTGGTACAATCCCTTATCCCCAGTAAGTTCCGAGAATTTCTTTCCTGCCTCTTCAAAGAGGTGGTCCAGTAGTGCCTGCTTCTCGCTGAGAACCTTTAATCTTGTTTTGTTTGCGACTGTCGAACGGGTTATCTGTTGTGACATTGCGGCTTGCTTAAACTTCTTCTCGTAGTGTGAATCGATGGCAGCAGTCTCTTGGCGAACGAGTTTTGATTTATCGATAGCGAACTCCTCATCAGCTTTAATCTGTATCTCCTTTGCCTTTTCAAGTGCCTCCTGTCGAATGAACGCAGTCATCTTCCTCAATTCCCCAGCAACCTACGTCACCAAATCAACTTAGCCCTGCTACTCTGGAAGCCAATCGCTCTTAACTCACCTGGTCGTCGGACAGAGCATGAGCTTGCGACATCATTGCAATCTGAGTCACCGGAACCTACTAGAATCGTAGATTGAGGCGGTCGTGAAAAGGAAGCCGCAATAGCTTAATATTGAGGTTTGAGGTCCCGCTAGAAAAGATAACGAAAGCAGACAAGGCACATGACACAACACAAGATATGTCGAAACGCCTTCTAGATAGAATATTATTAACAGAGAGTCAATTTTGGATGCTCTAGATCATAAGAAATATTTTTGTGAGATGAACAGCTCTCTAAAGTGTCACGCGGTCGATGTTTCAAACCTGAGGAAGTCTATCAAGGCCCGAGAAACTGAGTCGAGCCGTTGAGACTGATGATTGAAAACACAGCGCCTTAGAAAGTTACTAATACGGCAAGGATGCCGGTCAGCCTGTCGCTCACTACAAGGCAATAAGCGTATAAGTGGGCAAGATTACCACGTCTTTGTGCGTAACGATGGGGCTTGATCCACTGTCACCTGGTGGAAGTATTGCTGTGAGTTCCTCGACCCTAATTGCAGTTATCACTTCACTCCAGTATATCCCTTTATACACCGCCATACTAAAATGTTCTGGTAATGTAGGTTGGCGTCATCGTGGGTCTAGTATCGACAAGTATCCAGAGCTTAGGACTCACTCTACAGCGGAAGTCCCACATACTAGAGGAAGAAAAGGCGCCAAATGACACGCAGCGTCCTCCCCACCGGAGAAGGCGATGGCAGGTAAGAACTTTATGCAATGTCATTTGGACTTTCATGAATGCTGAAGTATTTTTCAGCTTGGAATGCTCATGTTTATTGTCTCGAATTTGCTCGGGAGCTCGATTCAGATAACCACTCTACCCCTACCCATCTTATCGCCGCTACAAGCTGTATGTAAATACTCATATCGGTCTATGCAAATACCAAGCTGACCTTGAGAAAGTCTGGACTTGTTTTTAATTCCATCTGTGCAACCTTAATATTGGGGGAACCTTTTACTCGATTCTCGTTGGCAGGAACCATACTGGTCTGTATCGGGGCTGTGGTTATTGCAATTTTCGGGGCAATGAAGGAGCCTGCTCATAGTCTAGACGAGCTTCTCTTCCTTCTTGGACGGCGGCCCTTCGTGATTTGGATGATCGGCCAGGCGCTACTCGTGAGCACAATAATCGTTGGTGCCCGTATTTCAAGAACGCTCAATCCCAGAACGGTGAATGTTGCAAGAATGCGACTGGTCCGGGGCATTTCCTATGGTTCCATTAGGTAAGTTGGAGTCTCGGTTTCGATTTTAGACAGCTTGTAATGCTCACCAATTCTTGAGCGGGATCTTGTCTGCTCATTCCCTTTTAGTTGCAAAAACTGCGGTAGAACTTCTCGTTCGCACCGCCATTGACCGAATAAATCAGTTTAATCGATGGCAGTCGTGGATGATTCTCATTGGGCTAATTGCCTTGGCACTCTCTCAGCTCTATTACCTTCATTGCGGCTTGAAGCTTTGTTCTACAAGTATACTATATCCGCTTGTTTTCTGCGTCTACAACATTGTTGCGATCTTGGATGGTCTGCTGTATTTCCAGCAAGCATCCAAGCTTTCGGTCCTCCATGCATTATTGGTTAGTTGAATCCCTCAGACAATCGATTTGTTTTGAGACTAAATATCTAAAATCGTGCAGATCGCAGTTGGAACAGTAATCCTTCTTTCCGGAGTTTTAGCTCTATCTTGGAGACTCGGCGGTGAACCTACGCCAACGCCCGTTGCGCAGAGCGCATTAGCCCCCGGCATGGGCTTCGTGGATGATACCAGCGAAGACGATGAAGACGGCGATTACAAAAGCGATGAAGAGATAGCAATAGGTGGAGAGAGGCAAGCGCTACTCCAGGGAGATACTCTTACGCCTACGACTAAGTATGATAAACTGCTCAGTGCAACACGACTGCAGCGCCGCGGAATGACTGAAGCGGATGAGATATGGGGAGAACTGGAAGATGATGCCACGAGATATCCGTCTTCATTACCACGGCGGTCGGCTTCAGGTATCTCAACCACTTCGAGACTTCGTAGGAGTGAGGGTGATGCTACCCATGAGACTACTTCACTGCTGAGGTCGGTTACCAGTCGCAGCAATCGTAGCCGGCATAAACGGTTAGGATCGTCTCATTTCCGCAGGCCTTCTAGGGAACAATCCCCACAAACAGGCGCACCAAAGGACACCAAACCTCAAAGTGCTCTTGGAGGCTGGTGGAGAATGGAATGGTGGAAAGGGCGAAGGGGTCAGAGGCCTCCACCCGCAAGTGTTGAAACCCCTGGGAGCGAATCGTAAATAGGTTTATATGTTTGTACACTGTCTTGAGGGTTCGCCTTCACCGCAGAAGCACACCCCCTTCCGTCAGAGCGGTATCATGGAGTTCGGCTGTTGATTCAAGCATCTTGGGGACAGTTTAGAGTCTAATATCAGTCGGATGGTGCATGGTGGCGTTTGGATGTATAGATAGTTTATTTATTTTTCTGCGAAGTTAGTCCTAATATAGCCGCTTTTGGGCACATTCATTGGCTAAATAGGCCCCAGAGGCGCGCGACTCTCCGAAAGGCTTGATGTAAAATGCAGATACTTTTGCCCTTTAACAAAATTCCTTTCAACTTATTGTACAAAGGTTGAAGGTCGAGAGCCGCGGTAAAGACTGAAGCGACACGAAGCAAGCACAAATGCGAGTGCAAACGACCTTTCTACAGCCAATGTAGGTTTCAGCTAGGGCAAGTGTGATACACGCTTTTGCTCAAGAACAGTCATTCAAAGGCCATTTTACCCATCCATCCATCGCATTGATAGCGTGCCTGCCCGATTCCGCCAGTCATTGATGCCGAGGCCCATGGAACATACGTTCATGCTACCTTCCCATGATTAAAGAGAAGGAAAAGGAAACGAAAAAATTTGACAACGCCACAGAAGAACTTTAGTAATCTGTGTAGACGAAATACAGATAGGGATGAAAGTGGTGCCCAGACAATACACCATTACATCATCTATGCGTGCATATGGATTTGCCTGGTTTGTTATTATGGCTTGGATCCAATTAGAAGTTCACACTATCTCTTCGCTATGAAAGCGTCGGATGGTGGAGGAACGAAAAATCCAGTATCTCTATGACATTACTCTATGACTGAGTCGGATGCGATTGTTGCATTCCTGGTTGTGGAGGCATATAGTGCCCGCGTTGCGCAGCGGCTTGCTGCTGAGCTACGTAATTTTGATATGCGACGGCTTGCTGCTGCTCTGCCGTCATCGCATACTGAGGTGGGACACCGGCGTGAATCTGAGTATTTCGTGGGATCGCGCTAGTCTGGGGCGGTAATTGCGGGTGGGTAGGTTCTTCGGGCGAATCAACGGCTGATTCTCCGTCTCCAACACCATTTTCGTTACCGGTCGCCGGCTCTGGGGCATTCAGACATGCCTAAAAAGTTAACTTATGGCGCTATAGAAATCGGGCCTGCGACGCGTACCTGGATGAGATTCTTTCCCTCGGCCTTGGTTACCAGTGGCTGAAGTTTTGGCGTTGTGAACGTATAAACAAGACCGGTCTCCGAGACCACAAGGAGTAACACTTGGGTTCCCGTGAGAACAGACAGTTCGTATGCCTAGAATTTGAATCGCGTCAGAACGCGTCGAGTAGCAATCGATCAGTCTCTGCAGAGAACCAGACGTTCACGCCAACAGAGCGCCACAACATCCAAAGCTTCCCTTACCTTTTTCATGATGCCAGCCTTTCGTTTTGAAAAAGTTATGTGACGTCTAGATTTGTCCTGGATAAACTTAATTTCGATCTTCCTTCGTTCGCGACCAGGCTTCCCATCGTCATCGTCGTCGTCGTCGTCGGCAGCGCTCGGACGAGGGCGCTTCACGCCACGATTGGCCTCACTTCCTGCACTCCCGGGAGGAACCGTTCCATTGTTGCCATTTCCTGCGAGTCCGCCTACCGCAACTGCGGCATCGTCGTGACCAGAAGGCGAAGGTTGCGGCTCGTTGTCGGACATTACGACGAAATTTTTTCAATGGAATCGAATATTTTTCGATGTGCGGTACGTGCGGGTGTACCTAACTCTTTGTGGGAGGATGTCGCGCGCGCGCAGTTTGTGGGGTTGGCAGCAGAGCTTAATGAAAATGATGCGAAATCCCCTTTTGAGAAAGGCGTTCAAACGGTTGCGGCAGAAAAGAGAAATGTGTATGGCCGACCGAGACAGCAGCGGGAAATGCACGCCGGTCCTGAACGAGCCTCTGGTTAATGATAGATCAGGGAAAGCGACGAGTGAAAACGGGATGAGAACCTCGATGAAAGAGGATAGCTGGATGCTAGGCGTGGCGGGAAAAATGCAAGGAATGCGAACGGTAACGGCGACGAGCGACCGGAGTGGATAAAGGGGACGAATAGGCCCAGTTGCAACAAGGGTTCGACGCGCAAGGATAGAGAAGAGTGGGAGGTAAGTTGTACTATTGCAAAGAGAGACAAGCCCAGGGTCGGGTGTCGTGCCTCACCCTCTTTTGGGGGGTGGTTGGGATGGGGCTGAATCAGCTGCAAGCAATTTCAGACGTTGAGCGATCACACAACACGGGACGGAGTGTTAAGTATTTTGGGGGGAGGGTGAGCAGTATGGGGGATGTTGTGTGGGTGCGGTGGGAGCGGAGGGAGCGGTGGGAACGGCTGGTAAGTACCGGGCGGGAAAAGGATGACGCGCAAATCGCAGGACGGGTAAGTACTCACGTTTCGAGAGCCAATGCGCGAGACGAAGCCGAAAGACAAAGCTTGGGAGCGAGCCGAAACGGAACAATTGCGGCGCTATCCTAACGGATTATTCAAGGGATAGATATATGGTGGAATTGTTATTTTTATTATTTTATTTTTCCCGGGCGACTTGTGGCACGCACCGAGGTGTCGGGGTCTCTCTCGTCAGGAAGAATGGCACAAAAGAGGGATGGGTTCGAAGGCGGGTTCGAAGGCGGGGGCAACTTGGCTTTAAAGAGGAAGCGACGGCCTCGATCGAGGCTAGGCGGGCTAGGCGGGCGAGGTGATGGGGAGCGGCAAGAGGGCCGCGATTGGGCAACTCCAGCCGGGCGACTTTCTTTCGGGCTGCGGTTCACCGGTGTGCGCAGCCGCAGTACAACACAGCACGCATTGACCATTTGACACCGGGACCCGGGGGGCCCAAGACCCCCCCTGGTGCAGCCTTTTGCTCTTTTCAAGCGAGGGAGCGAGAGGGAGCGAGAGAGAGCGAGAGAGAGCGAGAGAGGGAATCCACCAACAGCGCCGAGCACTGGTGCGGGATGTTTTGCACGGACCTTCCTGAAGCGCGTTATCCTCCGACCGTATCAGCCATGTCCATGCGCGCCGAATATCATGTCTGCCAACACCCATAGCGAGTAGAAGTAGACATGTGGGTTGACGGATCCCTCCGCATATTGGTTCCCGGTCCCTGGTGCAGTGCTGCACTACACACTACACACACACCCACACCCACACCCACGCACACACATGGGCGCTTCGCCATGGGGTGTCGAGCTCTGAAACGCCTCTCGAACTCGACGAAACATGCCCTGACCCCCGCGGTTTCCTACTTTAATTCATCCTTTCGCAGCTTCTTCCTCCCGCTCATTCTTTTTGTTGTTTCCTAGTTTTCGTTCAATTCCTTCCTTTCTGGTCAAAGCCAGCGTTTGCACTTGCATCGACCGCCGGACGGTTTTTTTCCTCGCCCCACGTCTTGTGACAGCATTGTTGTGCCTCTTCTGCGACACAGGCCATCACCTCCTACCCTTCGGATTCCGTGCTCCTCATCGCCACCAAGATCTCCCCATCGAACGACACGATGAACAAAGTTCTACTGTCCTATATCGTTCTTAATCTCCTGTTCTTAGCGACTGGAATCCTGCTGCTCACTACGGTACTGGCCCAGAATGATGGCAAGGCGCCTACCACAAGAGCAAACATTGCAAGGAAGCTGCTGCTCACCTTATGTCCGCTAAAGGGTGAGCCACCATGATGACTAGACGGAATCACGAGATACATGCCGAGTGACATTTCTAACTCGAGTGCAGCGGCCTTCGTCAATGGCGCTTTTATCGTATTCACATTCTTGGTGTCGTTGCCTGGCTTGGCCCTGCCCACAAGTCGCATGTGGCTCAGACTGCACGGGTGGCTTATCGTTTTCTGCATCTTCTTTACGCTCGCGATCGGCTTGGAAGTATGGATTCGCACCTTAAGAACAAGGTCGAATTTGAGTGTCCTCTGGGCACAACAAAGTCCTCAGATGCAGGGCATGTTGCAAGATGCGGTAGGGCCTCCATGGCTTCAGTGGGGACGGACAATACTGATCTCTTGAAGTTCAATTGCTGTGGTTATGTTAACAGCACATCGCCACCGTTTCAGACGAACAGCGTCTGCCCTAACCCACTCAAGGCCGCTCAGATGCCGGGTTGTATTGGGCCCTTTTCAAATTTCACAAATCAATACCTCAGTGTAATCTTTACGGCGTCATTTGGCGTTGTTGGTACGTGCTCATCCACTGCGCTGATGTTACCGAGGCAAACGACGGTGCTTACCTCTTCCTCCAGCATTGGATGTTATGCTCCTTCTCTGCGTCGCAATGGTACTGAAGGAGCGCCGGGAGCAGAAGAGATATCGCCATATCGACGAGAAAAACGGCACGGGTTCCATTTAGCATCTTATGTGCATCGTCCCGGTGTATCGTGGCCAGGTCATGGCGTGAAATTGCCTCCATATTTCACTAGATCTCTTGGTTCATCCCACACAAAAAAGCAACCGAATTTGCCTCAGAGGATGCATACAAACATCATGTATTCTGAGATGTCCTCTGATTCAATTACTCGAAGCTCATCGCATCATTGGCCATATCCCGTGTTTTTAAATTCTTTTTTAGACCACTAGCTACGTCAAGCCTAGGCACAGGTGACGAAGAGATCACAACGTAGCGATTGACATGAGCACAGGATCTGAAATAATAGAGACGATAGGGTTGTGCGATTCGTCTCCCCATGTCCCGAATATGCTATCTTGATGTGCACCCCAACTACGCTGATTGTACAATTTGAATAAAGGATGTTTCATGTCGAATACTATTTACAAGCAAAAAAAATTTTTAGTAATTTTTATTACCTTACCTCAGATAAACCGGATAGGTCTTATTCAGTAATTTTTTTTTTAAAAAAAAAATAAGAAGTAATAGTTAATTTTATTTATTACAAGTAAAATAAATAATAATAATAATATAACTTTTACAACTATTTTTATTTAAAAGTTAGTTTTATTAATATTATATTATTAATCAAAATACTATTTAATAAAGTAAATAATGATAAATATAAAACTTTATAATAAAAGTATTTGAAATCTTACTTAGACTTTTATTTTATTAAAGTTTAGTTAAGGTTTTGATTAAGTTCTTGTTACGGTGGCCACTGGGTAAGGGCCCGGTGGGCCACCAAACAAGCTGGGAAGAAGGGCTAGCCCTGAAGAAGGCTAGCGGAGCATAGGAGGGACCATCCTATACGTAATATACTAGGCCAGTGGCATATGAAGGGGGCCCGCAAGGCCCCACCAATGACGTCATGAAGGAACTCCACATGAGAGCACGGCCGGCGACGAAGGAATCATACGGGCATCATAGGAACTCCACATGGGAGTATGGCCGGCGGTGAAGAAACTGCACGGGCATCATAGGAACTCCATATAGGAGTACGGCCAGTAGCGGAAGGCATGGCCGGTGGCGAGGGAACCACATGGGCATCACAAAGGCTTCCCAACGGAAGCACAGTCGATAGCGAAGGGTCCGTACGCGTCCATAGAGGGAACCAGGTAGGTCCCTACTGTGGGCCCCTTAGGGCCATTAGTATATATAGAAGGCCGAGGAGGGTCCTGAAGGGAACCTCATTAGTCAATACCTATAACCATCCTAGATAGACTATTAAGACTAATAACCCTACCCCCTCCGTTGTGCCACGCGGCCGGCCCTCCTTGTTCCTTCGTGACCGGCCTTCTAGGGCTAGCTCAGCCCTGACGCCCGCGGCATCCAACCTTCGCGGCCCAGCTTACATAAGTTACCGTCACAGTTCTTTAGTTTCTATCTTTTAATTTAAGAATTATATTAATATAAAACTTAATACATTTAATCTAATCTTAAATCTTATTCTATTTTAGATTATTTAATGAATTTTTTTATACTTTTTTTACTTTTTTGTAAGAACTCTTGATGCCAATATCATAACTTATAGTTAATTACCTAATAAAGTTATTTGAGTCTCTGTAATCAAGTAATTAGCTCAGATTATATAAATAGTAACCTACTTATATAACAATATAAATTTTAAAAGTGTATATTCTTATTATTTTATAATATTTAGTCTATTACTAAAAGTCTATCTATAAGAACTTTTAATGTCAAGGTAATACAAAGATACTTTGATGTCAAAAGCTCTTAGAGGTTCAATAACAGTATTGTTATGATAGCTATTGAGTAATGGCCTAGTGAAATACTAAATAAGCTAAGAAGGAAAGCTAGCTTTAAAGAAGACTAGTGGAGTATAGGGGGAACCATCTTATATATAATATATTAAGCTAGTAACATACAAATGGGGCTTGCAAGACCTCATTAATGACATCATGAAGAAACTCCATATAGGAGTATGGCTGGTGGCGAAGAAATCATAAGGACATTATAAAAACTCTATATAGAAGTATAGCTAGTAACGAAGAAACTGCACAAACATTATAGAAACTTTATATAAGAGTACGGCTGATAGCGAAAGAATCACACAAGTATCATAGGAACTCTACATAGGAGCACAATGTAAGAAATATAACTAACATTGCTTATACTGTTTCCACTTGTCTTGCTAGATTGGTGCCAGTACAGTACCTGTATTCTGAGGACTTTCAGATGTGACGTCATGTATCGTGAACCCCACATCCCTTTTGAACGAGGTTGCTAGCCTTATTAGAAAAACAGTGATTAGTTCTATTATATATTAAATGACAACGGATTCTAGCTCTCTATATAGCTATACCACGAAGACATAATACTATATAATTCGATTGTTTAGCCGTAGCAGTCATACCAACTACATAGATACTGATATATTACTACTACAACTCATCAAACTTATGTCACAGCACATAAAGACAGGGCTTGTAAGCTTAGATCAGTATAGGGTCTGTACTTAAGCCAAGCTCTCAAGCTCCTTTTCTGACTGACAGAGTTGATTCTTCAATCTCTATCGGTCAACACACCTCTTATATATAGTTCATCTAATAGAAGCCACCCGGTGGCACATATCCATCCACTTACCCAGCCTACCTGCCTCTGACATTTCGCCGGGCATCCTGCCGAGCCGTGACACTTCTTCGAGCTTGAGAACTCATTCGCGAGTTCACGGACGACCTCCCGAATGACCCCCTCAACCCTCGAGCGCCCGCAGCACCTCCCTAGAATCTGACAAATTATACTAAGGTCTAATATACAGGCAGTAGCGAAAGGTATAACTGGTGGCAAAAAAATCATATAGATATCATAAAGACTTCTTAATAGAAGCATAGCTGAGGATGAGGGGTCTGTACACATCTATAGAGGAAACTGGACAGGTTCCTACCTGTGAGTCCCTCAGGACCATTAATATATATAGAAGGCTAAGAAGGGTCCTGAAAGGAACCTCATCAGTTAATACTATTGCCATGACCTGTAGTTGGTTACCTAGTGAAGCTATTAAGGCTTTCGCGGCTGGGTAACTAGCTTGGGTTACGCAAATGGTGACTTACCTATATGACTATATAGATTCTGCAAGCATATATCCTTATTACTTTATGACATCTATTTCATTGTTGAATGCCCGTTGTGTATATAAGTGGCTCGCTGGCCTCTTGCTAGAGGTCAGTGATCAGTTCTTTTATATCTCCTACTTACTAGAATCAAGTCTATTCTATCTACTCTATATTCTAAACTGGGCTGACATCAAGTTGCCCTGAACCATCAACCATCAAGTCTATCTATTAGTCCTCGTACATCTAAACCTTACCTAGATGCAGACCAGTCGGCCAGCCATTGTCATTACTGTGGGGTACGACATCATACTGTTATCGAACCCCCTAGATCCCTCGATGTCAGAGTGTCTTTATATCACCTTGGTATCAAGAGTTCTTATAGCAGCTAGCATTGCCTATATCACTTCCACTTACCTCGCTGGATTGATGCCAGCATAGCGCCTTCATTCTGAGGGCTTTCAGATATGACGTCATGTATCGCGAACCCCGCACTCCTTTTGAAGGGGTTTGCTAGCCTCATTAGGAGGACAGCGATTAGTTCTATTACATATTGAATGGCAACAGATTCTAGCTCTCTATATAGCCGTACCACAAAGGTGTAATGCCGTATAACCCAATCGTTTAGCTGTAGCGGTCATACTGACTGCATAGATGCTGACACACTGTCACTGTAACCCATCAGACCTACGCTAAGGTCTAACATATTATGTATTGTTATTATTATTTATGTGTTTACTTAATAAGTTTACTAGTTCACTTCTTAATATACTATATATATATAAAGATTTTTTTTCTATTAAACTTTTTTCCTCATATAACTTCTTATTTCTATTACTATATAATAAATTTGTTCTTTTGATAATATTTTTATTTACTTCATATTATATTCACGATAGTTTTCTTTAAGATTTATAAAGACACTATAAATATTTATTAGTAATTAATGTTTTATTCTATAAAAAAAAGGGTGTCGGTACAGCCACTCCAACAATTTGTGCAGTCACTCCAACAATTTGCGCGGCCACTCCAATTTGTGCGGCCACTCCAAAATTCTGT